>JAVTVY010049277.1:0-24492 GCA_036873755.1 Hanleya hanleyi
ATGGTTGTGAAAAAAAAGTTTAAGCATACTACATTAACTCCCTCTATATAACTGTGATTTTGTCAGTTCAAAAATGGTATCACAAAATCCTGTCGTGAACATCAATGAAGCGAAGATATACTTGATCTTCGTCTATATAGTCTCAAAGAAGATAAGATGTGTTATATGATGAAAATATTTGTAAAGAATACCCCTATTTTCGTATGCCAATGACGGGCAATCGATTAACTTTTTTCTATCGACACAATTGTAAGGAGGGCTAAGACGATTCATTGTTATCAGTACAAGTTGTTTGATTATCGATACAAATTTGACCGATATCGATGACGTTTTACTGATATCAATAACCCTTTAGCGTCAGTCTTGCCACGGATGCGTTTTGATATCCAAGATATAACGATATCATTATATTTTTCATTAATACTATAAACAGATAGGTTGAGTTTTATGAGATATCTATTTAATGATAGCAGTATAAAATCCATTATCAGAAAACACTTAATGGCGTTAAGGTGATAAATATCAAAACGGTTTAACACATTTCAATTGAATAATTGTCTGCCATCAATACGTATTGATATCATTGTGGTTCACGGTGTCATTTAAGGAATCCCTGATACCAATTATTGTTTTCATTTAATGATATCAATAGACACTATTGATCTATTTTTGTATCTCTATTCAATCAATTAACGGTATCACTAAAAAATCCATTGATAACACAACGGAAATATACATGTATAGCGAAACCACCATCAATCTTTATCAAATGTTATAGGAAAGGACATTTTTTTCCTGATTTAATTTACAGAGGAATTGTCCCCAAGAGAAGCATACGACAATACATGAACATTATTATCTGGGATATCCCTCATTGTTCATTACGAGTCGGTCTATTTCAGAATGTGTGCTCCCTGGAGCGTATACCATCTGTAGAACTGTGAACTGATGCTGTATATTTCGGTAACTATTTTTAAAAGAACTTACCTCTGACAAACATACTCAAAGCAATCTCTTCAATAATTTTAAAACCAAATATGAATTTCTCTGTACAAGGAGATTGTCCTGGATATCACATGCTCTTCCAGCTATAGTTATAATCATCCTTGGAGCTTGATTAAATTTGTTTTGTCAAGTTGTGAACTACAAGGAATCGGGCTATCCGATACCAATCTCAGACAATAGTATGATTGTGGGCTGTGACACGTGATCCGTTGTGAACAGGCGAAGTTTGCCTGTTTAATGGGTAGTTGAATTTAACAAAAAGCAAAATCTCTAACTATAGTTATTTCAGTTTGCCAAATAAGCTACGGGTATAATGGTCCTTTCTTCAAATAGTATATAGGCAGTGGTTGAAAACATACCTCTATGTTGTACCACAGGTGGAAATTACACTGTCAAAGAAGTGGACGCTAGTGTTCAAATCTGAACACTTCAGTAAAACATGAAAATGTGATTAAATAAATCACTACAATGTTATCGAAATTTTTTAAGAAATCATGAAATAAAATGTGCAAAACATTCCCCAATGATAAGTATTTTAAAACTAGGAAATATGTATTTAAATGCGATGTGTGCATATTCGAACACTTACGCACTTTTTGCGCGTCAAGCGTTCAAGAAGTCTTACACACGACGTATTCAAATATGAACACCATGACTGAACACTGCATGGCTTGAACAGCGATGTGCAAAGGTGTGTACATTTGTTCAAATATGAACACCATTTTGAACACTGTTGTTGAAATTTTGAACAGCGGTGTTTAAAGGTGTTCAAAATGGTGTACATATTTGAACACATGTGCCCATATTTGACCACGTCTGATGTTACACTTTTTGAACGCCTGAAGCGTACAAGTGAACCATTGTATATAAAAGTGTTGAAATATGCATACATCACATTTGTACTCATATTTCTCAGTTTTAAACTATTTATCATGGGGACTTTTTTGCAGCATGAAATATGTTGAAATGAATCAGTAGAATGTTATGAATGAAATTGACAGTGCGACCATTTTCATAATTTCTTCAAAAATGGTCGCATTGTCAATTTTGATAATATTTTAGAGATTGATTTCAACACATTTTCACATTTATCTGAAGTGTTCGGATCTGAACACATGCGTCCACATTGTTTTGACAGTGTACTTAAATATTTGCGTTGACGTTGCGCAGTCGGGCCGTTGTCTGGAATTTATATCGGGCAATCCGTAGTGTTTTACGTATGGTAAGGAGGACATTTTCGAATTATGAGGGAGACGGAGTTACTTTCCGACCTATAACAAATAATAATAACTTGATTATATGTTCAAATTTCGAATAATTCGCAAATACGTACCGGTATATGCAGGTATTCTGACGCTGCATCCATGGTCAAAGCAACAAATACATTATTTTGCGTATAAAAAGTGACAATAATTTATTCATTTAATACATAATACCTGTTATGCCGAATTTGTGCAAGTAAAATAATTTAAGAAATAATTTTAAAAAATGTCCGCGTTTTGCTCAGCATAATTGCCGCAAGAGAATGGAACAGTTCCATTTTATCACTTGATCACTCGTTGTTCAACTATATGCTATCAGTTTTTGGAATAAATAAATATGCTGCAGTTTAACTTTGATGAAAATGTCTGTTTTTTAAGAAAACTGACGCTCAAATACTGCTTAGAATACTGTTAAATTTTCACCCATGAACAAAATTATAAAAGTCATAACGTACACACGCGAAGATTTCCCACGGCAGCTGCGAGTAGATCGTTCGCTCCAAAGTTTGAGATGCACATGTTCGAATTCCAAAAGTTCACGGGAAAAACTAATAATGGAAGCCCTCGGTATATCTGGAAAGCAGTCACCGTACTTGTATAAAGTTAAATTTCCATTGTATGAAAACCGCCACAAACTTCAGTTAAATCCATGAAAGAAATAACATCACACTTTGTCTGTTGTACAATGTTTGCAAGGTGGAGACCGTGGTGGGTTAGGATACACTCCCGGGCATTTCTCACTGGTCAGTCCCGTGGGTGGTGCTGGGATACGTGGATAGGGAGCGTATCCATCGAAACATGGAGGAGGCGGCGGCGTCTGATTCATAAAAGACACCACACGCTTCATTTCTTCCAAAGCGTTCGCTTGCATCAGAATATAATTTTTAGCCAACAGAAGAGTTGCTATCTTTGAAAGTTTACGCACGGAGGGACTGTGGGCGTAAGGAATGACGCTGCGTAACTCGTCCAAAGCGTCGTTTAGATCGTGCATTCTCCGTCTTTCCCGGGCGTTGATATTCAATCTGACTGACTTTTGTCCCTTGTGGTGCTTTGTGGGCGATTTCGAAACTTTAAGACTTAACGTCTTTTGCCCATAATCTTCAGAAAGTCTTGAGAAGTCATTGTTCATGTTGGGAATTCCTTTCGTCTCCGAAGAACAACTGTCGTCGCTGCTGGCGTATATATCGTCTCCGTCGTCCTTGGTAAACATGGCGGCTTCGTCGTCGTCGTCATCGTCATCCACGACGAGAACTCTCTCTTGGTCTCTATACATTTCGTGACCCTGATCCGGAATCGGAACCCGTGCCATTTCGCTAATTTTGGGATCGGCCGGGATGTTGCCTACACGTGCGTTCCCATTTTCGGGCAGATTCGGACG
The DNA here is from genome assembly GCA_036873755.1 of Hanleya hanleyi. Classification (NCBI taxonomy): domain Eukaryota; kingdom Metazoa; phylum Mollusca; class Polyplacophora; order Lepidopleurida; family Hanleyidae; genus Hanleya; species Hanleya hanleyi. Next base: position 3,646 of record JAVTVY010049277.1, read on the forward strand.
TGTGTGATCCGCCTCTAACCTCAAGGCGGACGTTTGCGCCATCCTCTCGAGATGTTCCGGAAATTTCCCCACCGATCCTTGAGGATCCACAGTCACCATACACCTTGTAACGGGAGAATTTCTCAGATTGTTGTCCGTAAATTCCAAGTATTTCCTGCACTGTGTTATATTCTTGTCGTCGCACTGGAGAGACGAATCCATATTTCCGCAGTCTGGTTAAAAGTTTGTTGCAATTTGCCACTGATGAATATCAGCGTCCTACACCAAATATTGCTGGGAATTCTCAATTCCTCCTCCGGCGGGATTAGGAACGGAAAACGCTTTACAGAGCTATTACGTGCAGTCGTGTGGAAAAGATGAGCCAAACCTTGTTAGAAGTTAATGACATACCTTAAATTGGCTTATCTCTGGGAGGACTCGTACATCACACCAGCTCCCGGGCTTTATGAACCTTATATGGCGATGTCGACGAGCCTACACCCTCGCCTTGTTATGATTCGATGTTTAGAGGCGGTCTTAAAAAAGAGCTAACTCTGCAGACCGCCAGCCAAGGGAAGGGCGTTATATTATCTTTCAACTCCATAGCTATTCAAGATTTGCGACAGCCAAAAATCGTATTAACAAATTAATTGAAGGGCTTTGGCAGACGACAATGGTCGCACGCCACCATTGGTTGATCAGCACAATAGACAGCCAATCAGCGGTAATAGATTTCAGACTCGGCTGAGTTTGAGCTATTAGACCTTCCTCGCGTGGTCCCTTTCCCCTGAAGCACTGCCTCTAATTACACGTGTTTGGCTAAGAATTGAACCGACAACTTGATGGTTTGAGCTAAATATACTTAACTCGGCATCAGCATGTCCGAATGAATCCGTGATTAAAATCGATCGCGCACAAACGACTGGTTAGCCGAAGAAGGGATTTTCTTTCTGTTAGAATTCTCGCCGTTCAAATCCTCAACGGATATAATAGACAGATATTGACACTGGCAAACAAATGTCGGAAATAGCTCTTGAGACAAGACTAAATACAGAGAGGGTTATACCCTCATATAACGAAGAGGACTCGTACCGTGTATCGCTGTTGAAAATTATATCTCGCGAAAAATGGCCATGAACCAGTCTATTGCGTTACAAGCATATATATAGCAATATTCAGTTTAGCTATAAACTCTACATTTTGTGTAGTTTTATTTCTTATATATCCTTGTATACGGTGGAGTTCATCCGTTCGTTACTTTCGTAATTGTCACTGTTACTAGCAAATATTATACGTCTCTCTCTCTCTCTCTTATCAGGTGCAAACTTTTGAATGAAATATACTAATTACTCCCCAATCCCACCTCTAACCAACTCTATCCAGACAGGGAGACGGTTGTATCAAAGGTTAACTGAAGGCCAAATATCACACTCACGACTTTCGTATTAAATTTTAATTTGATTTCAACGAAAAAATAAATGAAGGATTTTTTTCTGTGAACACAATTGTATTATATCTCGTAATTGAGGTCACAGGGGCAGGGATGAAGCCGTGTCGGAAATATTTCCGAACAAGGAGTCGTTTCGTGATCGCCAACTTAAAAAATTCTTTAGTTACTTCCAAGCGCTTTCATCTCAAGTTGGAGGCCCCCATATTACAATTGTTAAATACCAATTTGCATGAACCATATGGCCCTCAGTTGTTCAGCTTGTCCTTCTCGCGGAGCCGTACCGGTGACTTGTCAGGATTTCAAGTGTTCAGTAGACAGTTGAAAATGTGAAATATTGCCCATCCATTGAATTTAATGCAAGGGGAACAAGGGGGGAGGGGGGCATGGGTGAGGGACTTCTGGTAACCGTCGGCGTGGAATTCCTTTAAAAAAAAACATGCCTGTTGTAAATACTTCCTGGTACATCAGTACATGGGGTCCATTCCCACCGGTACTGACAAAAAATAGGACTTCTTTACATTAAATAATTTTTCAGAGATGAACTTCACATAATTCGTCTCAACGGAGTTCTACAGGCATAGATGACAGAGCGTTGACATCTCTTTCGATATCGTAATGTCATAGCTCAGTCGGTAGAGAATCACCGCATTAGAGAGAAGTTCTGGGTTCGAATTTCGCTGAATCTCTCTCTTAATAATTAGTTCACTCTCAGTTCATTCGGGCTTTACCGCTACTCTACACCAAAACGTTATACCTGTACATTTTTATATGTTCTTAATTTTGACATTCACTGTAAATCCCAAATAATTTTTTTTGTTGAATTTTGGAATTTCTGAACAAAGTAAACGTCAATATTTGGCTTATCATATATAATTATATATCATGATAATGCTACCTATATATAGCTTCGTTGCTGCAATCATAGAGTTAGGGGGATACACCAATCTTCGCAAATGCAATAGTTCATTTTATATATACTGTAGAATATAGTTAGAATCTTGCAGTGCTGTTTGTTTAGAGAACAAATTGACTTTGATCAGCAAATGCAAACATGTCTTACATGTTTCTTTTAAACCTGGAAACTGGTTTATCACCATCCGGTGGCTCTCTCTTACATAACAAATTAAACACATTTTTGTGATGCAGGACCGACAATTTGAAGAAAATGATAGTGAAAAGATATTTTATGGCCAATCTTATGGAAATTGTACCTCTATAAGAGGAATGGGATAAGCATACAATTCGCATTAATACGTTATACAATTTAACTAGGAAACAGAAATCCTAGAATTGCGTCTATGGCATATAATTAATTGAAGTTTCAAATGGTTGTATATATTATTTTCAGTATTAAGTATAAGAGTCACTTGTTAGCATTTCCGTGATAAACCATGTAATTAGTATGGTATATAATGTGAATATTTATGTCTGCAAACCATATATGCAAAATTCATGAAGCGCAAATGACGAAGATTTCTGAGAACATGTTGGAGCTGCGGATTTGTTTAGTCGTGAATGAAATCGAGCTACTGGTGTATGGTTCAATAGAAAAACAAATTTTATAAGATAGTGCGGATTATATACTCATTTGATGCAAATGTTGTTCTATCATGTGGTGGTCTTGTATACCGATGGACATAGAGAGCCCTTATATCCAGACCCCCCAGTATCCTCAAGATCTACTTAGCACTTTTAGCTAAATGTAATTTCTGAGCCCATACAATACTGAGGATTTGAGACGACCGGATCTTTTCAGAGTGGTTCTAATAGCTGATAATTTGCCGCTTTTATTCATCGATGAGTCGAGGGAGACAGTCACGTCGAATTTCCTTGATTAATTTATATGCAGTAGAGATACGCGGGGATCGTCGCGTACCGCCGCAAATGTAATCTAATTTCCACAGCCGAGACGTGAAACAGCTCAGATCTTTTGCCACGGGGACTTTTATTATAGCCTGCCCGACATTCATAACTAGCTATTTTTCGTGCTGGAACTGCGAACAGAAAATATCCGATTTTCCGGGGAAATCGAACCAAAGAAAACATTTATATCCACGACGTGCTTTGACTTTGTATTTTCGTTATTCTAAATGCTTTATTGAATTATGTAATTATTAAAATTAATTTTAAAATTTTAATATAAATTGGGTTTCCGGAATTAGCTCTATTTAACGAGCAGAAAAAATATGATTCTTTGCGAAAAATGATTTTAATGGTAAACTAGGTATCGCGTTAAATAACTGTAAAATTGTATTCTCTTTCTTAAATTAAAAATTCTTACATTTATCTCAAGTTTTCATGATAGAACTTTCGCATGCTGTTCGGCACTTCAGCATATGGTCGGTTCCCTTGCTTTAGTTGTGTTCGCAGTCTGAAGCGGTGTAATTTTGATACCCATTAAATTTGATTGTAATTCACGTTATACTCGCTGTAGCCTTATTATTTTGAGCGGCGTAAATTACAGAGATTATTAGGCCGCCAATCTCGAACTCGTTAACAACTGTTTGGGCGCGGGTTTCTACGCAATATTGTGGAGACGGGCGATACGGAGCTCGTTCAAAGAAAATTGAAGAAACTTCAGATTTGGTAAGGCACGAGATATAATAGAATGGCCCGAGGCAAAACGCAATAAAGACACGAGGTAAAGAAATCTAAAGGACGTGGACCTCATCGACAGCATAACTCCGTCGCCTTCTCTTCTATACACATTGTTACAGGAAACCATGCCACTTTAGACTTTCGTATGTAGCACGGTGGGGTTTCATGTTGTCCCAATTATGCCGTAAAACATGAACTGCCACATATACCTCGAACCTTGCTTTATCACGGAGAAATTTTATACGACTTAAAATGTGAAAGAATAAGTGGTTATAAGAAAAGAATGAAATAATAGACCCCCTCTCGCCTTGTTAAATCTTTACAACTAAGCAAAGCTGCGCGACATGAGGCCAGTTAAAATGTGAACTATATTTCACCCTGTCCTGGAGCGGTCCCATAACATAAGGCTTTAGAATAAAGATCGTTCTAGCCGATCAGGTGACAAGTTGGCCAATTTGTTTAACCCTTTATTCGGCACGTGGGCGCGCTATGAAAACGTCAACGCCATTATATATGTTGAACGTAAAGAGAAATTAATTCGCCAAAAACGTGACCAGGACACACTTGTTTCTATGGCAGTGCCATACATTTTGGAAACTAAACAAGAATTTTTTTTTACAAAGTATAAATGGTCACGTTTCTGTTTGAATAAGCATACCAGGTTTGATTGCACGACAGACCTTGTCAATTTGCCATTATTTAGCTATTTTGCCATTTTAGTTGGGGAAGGAAGAAAACTATTTCATTACTACTGGAGGTAAAACGGTTCTGATCGGTTAACTGGTTTGAATAGTTTCGTTGCAAATTTTTGAAATCGATCATGTAAAAGTATATCAAAATTGATCGTATTAATTTAATTTCAAACATATATATTGATCGCTATAGTGGATATGCCGTCACAAATCTAAAATTCGAAAATGCGGCTCTGAAATGAAAAGTTCTGCACTAACTATTCCATCATCAAGTATACCTGTCAGTTTGCGTGTGTCTTGCTTGTAGTCTTTCCATTACGAAGTAGCTGTTCTGGTTCAAATGACCCAACAAATGAACATAAATATGAAGGAATCACCCCTCAGTATCGTCTACCTGTTGTTTGTTGCTGACGAACTGCATAAATACGGGATTTCCTTGCTTGCTGATCGACCCCATTTTAGCTATGCTCGAAGCAGATCATTAATTTCAATATGACGACGGCAATATAATGTTTAGTTATCCGTGTATTTTTGGTTGTAAAAATCAACAACCTGAAGGAAATTATAATCGAATTTATAGGCTATAGCTTTCGATGTTGGAATATATGATGAAGTTCATATATTCAATTATTGTTAACCTATCATTTTGGCGCTCATTCATTTTAGTGAGTGGAAAGATTCGCGAAAGCTAAATGTACGCGAAAATAACATGACAGAAAAGGCTTCCAGGTGATATGAGATATGAACCAATCTAAGTATGCTTCTTGGATGTGAGTTTTGATCTTGGTGAGTTGTGGGCGCTGAAACTGGGGTGCGATTAAGGATAAGGAGGCATAATTGTTGTTCCCAAACTTTTCGCCGTCATTCAGAATAGAAGTTATTAAGACCTGAACTATATATTAAATTTACAATATGCAATCTACATATAAATTAAATTTACATATACATATGTAAGTCATCTTTTTGGTACCGTTTTGCAGAAGATAATTGGTAAATTAAAAATGGCGACCATGATCTGTCCTTATGTTTTGTTTTCGGTGACATGATTATTTATCACACTTTGCTTCACTCAAAGTGTGTGAACTGATTTTTAAGAGCAACCAACAAAAGTAAGTTTATATTGTATTCAAGTGTGACTCAGTTTAAAAAGTTACCCCTTTCCCAGTTTTAACAACCACAATCAGATGGTATCAACATTTCTTGGCTGTGATATTCTTGACGTTAATCTTTGTTTCATTTCCTGAGCTTATTTCTCGAATAAAGATTGAATTAAAAAAAGGCACCTTTGTAATAAATTCGACTCCTAGCGAATCTGCATAGGTCAGACTACATGGCGATTCCGAGGTATAAGGTCACTCAGTCCTGTTATTCCAAGCGGATTAACCAATCTGTCGACTATTAAATCCCAGATCCGTTATTCATTTCGTATTTGACAGAACAAAACCCCTTTGTATGTAGTTCGACATCCTAGTGCACGCTGCTTCACAGACATGATAAATAGGCAAACAAATAAGACCAGTTGATGGATTGAACAGAATTATTGCATATATTCTGGATGACCGCTTGCATCAAGTTTAAGTATCATTGTGTGGTCATTCGCTTTGCCTTCGCTATTTTCTATTTTCGGAAATGCCTCGCTTGGCAATAAAGGGTAGAGTGTGTAAACACATATGCTAGCATAGGGTATATGGGGGTTTATAATGACACACCTCTCATTCTCTACCTGTACCTCTCCCACTTTTGTCCAGGTCCATCGGTAAACATGTATCAATCTTATTACGAATCTGCCCCCCCCCCCCCCCCACCTTTAACTCTACCAGAGATGGGGGGAGAGGAGGCATTATGCAAAGGATCATGGGTAAATTCAAAATGCCGGCCATATGAGGATTCAGAAAAGTGATGTTTTCGTCATTTTTCTTCAAAATTCATGCTTTTCAACAAGGAAAAGTGGACAAAAATGAAACTGAGGGAGGAGGGAACTTTTTAAACTGAGTCCCGCTTGAATACAATATAAAATTACTTTTGTTGGTTGGTCTTAAAAATCACTTCACACTCTATGAGTGAAGCAAAGTGTGACAAATAATCATGTCACCGAAAAGAAAACATAAGCACCGATCATGGTCGCCATTTCTAATTCATCCATTATCTTCTGCAAAAAAAGTATCAAAAAGATAAGTTACGTATGTATATGCAAATTTAATATATAGTTCAGCTCTTAATAACTTTCTATTCTGAACGACGGCGAAAAGTTTGGGAACAACCATTATGGCTCCTTATCCCTCACCGCACCCCAGTTTCAACGACCACAACTCACCACTGAAATATGTTCCTTCTTTGCCATCTCTCCAGATTCAGCTTCGTCATAGTTTTGTTTCAAATAATACTGCTTTGCCTCTCCAAAATCATCAATGTACTCATCTATTATAGGATCACCGAAAATTTCTTTCTACCACAGTATGCCCAGTGTTGCTCTCAGAAGACATCCTCGAATATGGACTGTCGTTTGCTATAACGCTGTGGTTTGGGGTCTACGAATCTTTCTAAGTCACATAATAATGTATCTATCTGTTTAGATTTTCCGCTCTAGTTGGGCTAGCAATATGTGACCTGAGCAAGCCATGATTAGTTTTTCTCCATGTATATAATTTCTACGAATAAAGACTAAGAACTATTCATCTCCTCTAAATAGGCAAAATACCTGTAAGTCCATACACTTCGATTCATTTCGGATCAATTCTGCAGTGATCCAGGATGATCCGAAGGGATCTGGAATGATACGGAATAATCTGAATTGATCCGGTTTGATTAGAAGTGTATGGACTTAAAGGTATTTTCCTATTTCCAGGAGATGACTATTTATTAGTCTTCATTCAGTTTACTCCATGAAAGGATTTCAAGACAATCTGACTATGAACCATCAAAAAAAACAAGAGCATTTTCACACAAAACAAATCATAGAATACCGATAACAATCTAGTGTGGTGGGGATAAAGCCTGAAACGCCGTTGGCACATTGTTAAAGCCACGGATTTCTTTCCCTGGACGGCGCGCGATGTAAAATTCCCGAACAAAAGCCAATGATAACCACCAAGATATTCCATGAGGAGAATATCATGCAATCATGCAATGTTATGTTTGAGTATAAAGACTATAATTCATAGTCCCCAACCAAAAGCCTCCCTCGGTACCTCACATTCAAACAAAACCACAGAGGATTCTAAGATGTAGCCTTGGTATCTCAGCCGCGCTTTCACTGCAGATCTTCATGTGAAAACTATGAAGTAATCACACGGTCCGGCTTAAGCGGAATTAGATACGCTCGATCGAGAGTTATGCTGACAGATTAGCTCGAATATGTTACTCATCTGATGTTAATGGATAAGCATCGAGGGCATCTGATGAAGTAAACGCCTCAACATGAGTCAAACATGGTAAATGAAGAAAATTTAACCTGTTATGCCCTACATCGTGTGGTATATATTCTCTCCCTTTTCACAAGTTAGTTCTTGCGCATTTATATTTATTTTATTGTGAATGTAAATATTTGTTAACCACAGTAATGTAGAAACCAATAGGAAAGCACTGATGGGATGGCCCATAAACCATAATGTACATCAATTACTCTTCATTCTTGGAAAATACATACAAGGAGACAAACTAATCATGGTTTGCTCATTTCACATATGTGCTAAGTCAATGTTAAATCTGAAAAAAAATGGCACGCACATGAGGGCAAGGGCAAGCATCACTTGGGCTAGAACATACATGTAGTTCTCTCGAACAAACAGGAATGGGATTTGAATTCAATTTAGATGAAATGTCACATATACCAAATACTGAGAACCTCGTATACTATCCTTTTACGATGAAGGTTGCTGGCCCTACTGGAAGCGGGAAAATTAAGTGGATAAATGCATTACTCTGAGGCCTTCGAATATAAATAAACCACAATCTACAGACAATTATCTACTGTTATGGCAAACGGTAGTCCAATTATCGAGGATATAATTCTGAGAGTACCTGGCATAGAATTCGTAGTTAATACCCATGAATTTACAACACATTTACAATACAACACATATCACGAATCGTTAGATTATTGGTATGTGCTTTAGAATAGGTTAACCGGAAGGCTATACTGTGAAGTCATATGGCTCTGTCAGTATGTCGGCACCTCTTCCCACTTCCCTTATATGTGTTGTAATTTAGGAGTTGATGGATACTTTGATCCCAATGTAAGAAATCTGCTAATAGTGGATGATATTATGACAGAGGTAAAACAGGATACGAGAATTTCAAAATTGTTCACCAAAGGATCGGTCCTTGACAACGTATCTGTAGTTTATATAGTGCTGAACTTGTTCGATTGGGCAAAGCTGAAAGAAATATCGGATTAAATTAATAGTATGGTGTTCCTTTTAATAATACTATCGACAAGCAAATAAAATCATTATTAGGTCTTTCTCCGAGAAAACTTGTCTACTTTATGAGAATGTACGAAGATGCGATCACTTCGACTAATGCACATTTATTTATCGTTCTTAAACCGAATACTCAGGAACATCAAAGGTTGAGTAACCCGAAGGAGATTGAAATGGCTGTACAAGCTGGGAACGGGTTATATACGAGTACAAGCGTCTAGTCCGTCATTCAATATTCAGTCATCGTCCATTGAAGAAATTCCGTGTCTACATCATCTTGGCTTAAACAGAGTGAATATGATGAGATTCGGGGTCAGATCATGAAGACTGTAATGAAACGCCGTAAAAGAAAATTATCATCAGACGATGAGAGCAATTATGAAGAAAGTAATCCTCATAAGGAGATAGTACAACCTAATAATACACGGAAGCGTGTCCAATATAATTATGGAAAGACATGTCCGGTGATCGTATAAAGGATTAGTATAGTGATGACATTGAAGAAAGAAAGCAGTATTATCCGAATCAAGACTATGACAAAGATGAATCTGGAGGAGTGGCAAAGAAGGACTATATACCAGCGATGAAAAAGAGAATACGTGAAAAGATTTGGAACTGTGTGATCTATTGTCGGGATATGAGAAATGATTATATCCATAAGGAAATTTTGAAAACAACCCATCAACTCCAAAATATATTGGTTATCACGAAACTGTATGAAACGCAGTATAGGACAGAGAATTGACTTATTCAATAAATGGATAACTGGAGGATAGGTGCCAGATAGTGATGATTCAGATATATAAATGGGAAAAATGTTACGGATAAATAAAATTAAATTTTGAACTTTTAAAACAATGTTATATGTATATATTATTGTATTAGGATACATAATTGTAATGTTGTGTATCTGTCATGGTGTGTTGGAATGTTTTAGTGTAACTACTTGATCAATACAGCAATTAACTCTCACTCATCCCCACTCACTCGCTCATTGGCTCTGATATATTGAATGGAATGAAACGGTTATGGTAAATACTTTCGCACCACAGGCACGTCAAACATGGTCGATCATTCTTTAATAATTATGCTGTCATGATCAAAAATGGCCCTCATTTCAAGGCAATCATTTGATTAGTCGAATCCATTGATATATCACGTGATAAAACATTGTTGCTAATTATTTACAAATTTTAGTCACGTGATCAAGCATGGCCACGTATTCTTTACAAATGAATCACATGATCAGACATGGCTGTCTTATTCACACGTCTTGGCTGTCGTACTGTGATTGGTCGAACCCTTGCCGCATACATATTGCACCTTGAACATAAACCAGTTTACTACTCCCACTCCTTCTTGTGAATCTGCACCTTGAACATATCTATGATGGCCGAGAAGGGACATCGCTGTATTGTGTTAATGAATCTGGACCGACACACGAAGGCAGGATGCGAAGTGGCGAAGCCAGGATGTGAAACGCGAAGTCAGGATGCGAAGGCAGGATGCGAAGTGCGAAGCCAGGATGTGAAGCGCGAAGTCAGGATGCGAAGTCAGGATGCGAAGCGCGAAGTCAGGATGAGAAATCAAAACAAAACAATGCAAAGACTGGAAGCGAAGCGCGAAGTCAGGATGCGAAGGCAGGATGCGAAGTGCGAAGTCAAGATGCGAAGTCGCGAAGTCAGGGTGCAAAGTCGCGAAGGCAGGATGAGAAGGCAGGATGCGAAGCGCGAAGTCACCGCACCTGAATTCGCTATTTCATATCCTGCCTTCGCGACTTCGCATCCTGACTTTGCGCTTCGCATCCTGACTTCGCATCCTGACTTCGCTCTTCGCATCCTGGTTTCGCACTTCGCATCCTGCCTTCGCATCCTGACTTCGTGCTTCGCATCCTGCCTTCGTCGTTCGCATCCTGCCGTCGCATCCTGGCTTCGCGCATCGCATCCTAGCTTCGCCACTTCGCATCCTGCCTCCGCGACTTTGCATCCTGACTTCGCGCTTCGCATCCTTTTTTCGCATCCTGACTTCGCGCTTCGCTTCCAGTCTTTGCATTGTTTTGTTTTGATTTCGCATCCTGACTTCGCGCTTCGCATCCTGGCTTCGCCACTTCGCATCCTGCCTTCGCGACTTCGCATCCTGACTTCGCGCTTCGCATCCTGACTTCGCATCCTGGCTTCGCACTTCGCATCCTGACTTCGCGCTTCGCATCCTGCCTTCGTTCTTCGCATCCTGACTTCGCGCTTCACATCATGCCTTCGTCCTTCACATCTTGACTTCGCACCCTGCCTTCGTGTGTCGGTACAGATTCATTAACACAATACAGCGATGTCACCTCTGGGCCATCATACATATCTCCTCCTCGTCCTCGTTCGCTTCTTCTCCTCGTCCTCTACCTGTGAATTTAGGCTGTCTGATTTCCACAACCGTGACCGTCCATGTTATCGTCGGGTAACATATATTGCATTGGGTGTAAATTTCTACCTAAAAATATTTAGAGGGGTCGGCGGGTCATGTGGGAACATCACTTCAACGCAATATTTTTGGGTCAGAATGATTTCCACCAAATACTGTTGGGTTTTTATAATTCACCCAAGTTGTTCGACGTAATCCTGTGGGGCAGATACCAATCCACTCAATAGTGTTACGCCGCCATGACCCAATAAATTTGACAGAGCATGCAAGAGATGAAATTTTATTAGCATGTTAATCAACAGTGTTGTATTTCATGCTATAAGGCACTCGCAAACTGATGATGTATTAACCACATAATATACTATGAGAATAAAGAAATAAAACACTATCGGTATGTAGCAGGTGACAATTGAGTCTCAGGTAGTATACACCGGGTATATATTCTATTATAGTACTAATACTATAATAGGTCTATACCAGGTATTTATACTATACATGCCGGTAGATCTTCATTTCTTTATTTTCCTAGAATATGTGAATAATAAATCATTAGTTTGTGAGTGCCTTAGATTTCGTGCTATGGATATAGCAAAACACAACTCATTTCGTGTTGGCGATCCTAATCCATGGTTTACACTATTATTCGAGTTAATTCAAGTTAATCAGTAGACAATACTCTCTTCCCCTAATAGCAGCGAGCCGTGCAATGACACGTGGCTGACTATCTGAGTTCTGGTTCGTTGATTGGATCGCTTTGCTATCTTTCTAACCTAGGAAATGTTTTTAGTCGGTGGTAACTAGATTATCTTCTGCCTAAAGTTCCCAAACTTTTCATAAATATTAGCTTATTGGTTCTTTCTGGGAATAGTAGGAACATTTGATCCATACTCATCATATTTACACCAGTTTACAATAGTTTAAAAAACCGCCCCAGGTTAAAGAGATAGGGGAGTGGCCAGGAGAACGAAACGGAGTTCTCGCGGTGACCCATGTGTCAATGCACCTGTCGCTCCTATCGGAACAAGATAGTATTGTATCTTTTCTATGTCATAATCGTATTTGACATATTAGAGATAAACGAAATCAGAAGAACAAGGACTTTCTCGTGTGCCCGGTATACGGCTTCCTATGAGATGGTCATCAAATCTGATCGGATCGGCCATTCGGATCGCCGTAAAAAGGTCCAGCAAATAAACTGACAGTAACTGTTGACCTTCTATAGCCATTAATGGCATGTATGTCATGCTCACAACAGCTATTAATTGGAAATAAAGATATTTTCCTTAGCCGAGAATTGACGTTCTGAAATGTCTGAGATCTCCTTTTGTTCAAATTGATATCTCAAAGGGCAAAGTATTGTTCAAAACGAGAAGCTGTAGTTTAGCCCCAATGATGGGTCAACTGAAACAAGGGGTAGGCGAAAAGCCAATTTTTTTTTTAAGATTTAGGCTTTGATAATAGAGGTTTGGGCGTGCGCACGCAAGCGGCCAATCCTTCATTTTGTAAGGAGATGCTCTGCTACATGTACAGTTTTTTCGGGTTCTAGGGTAAGGGTTCTAATTTTCGGGTTATTTAATTTAATTTTAAAGCTTTTCCTCGTGCATAAATATATATAATTTCAAATGAATTAACTATCCAGCAACATCTGATGATATGGAACTAATTTGAATATATAAGCTATCTGTAATAACTAGCATATAGTTGCTTTTGAAACAAGTTTTTTTTAATGCTTCAAGCATAAGGCAATCTATTTTGTCAGATGTGCAGATATTTTTTTTATTGAAATATTCGTTATTCGTTTCTTTGCAGAGCTTGTATACTCTCGTTATTTTCTGCTGGTATATGTTGAAAAGCTTCTGTTCTTATTAACACCAAGGCAACATTTTCAATCGTTTTTTCATTCGTTTTATATAAGTGCCTATATATATTTATAAAATAGCCGATCGTTTTTAATTCAGAACGAATCGCTTTGAAATTGTTCCTTATTTAAAATACAATAAAGCACTCGACGCGGGAATTTTGTTTTACAAGATAAAAGCAACGTCAACTAATATTCTGTATGAAATATTAAGAAAGCGAATTAAGCGTCATCGTCATATTGATGAAAAACGTAAGAAAAAAATGCTAACATTTTCTTTGGATGATTGAATTTCTCTCTTCGTAAGTTTTATGTGTTAGAATCGGGCGATATCTTTGTATAAGAGATCCTTTATTGTTGTTTTAAGCCGTAGCGTGGCTCTTTATTAGTTTGATATTTCCTGTATTACAAACCCTACAAACTATCAAGACCCTATTTCTAAAGATGAAAAGACGTATTTCTTTCAACAGTTTCCATATTTTTTCCTTTTTTACCCCCTCAAATTCTATGAGATCGCGACTGTAATTTGTGATATTGTAACTGCATCTTTTCTTTATCGTGTTCCTCGGGGCGTGAAATAATGTGACTTTATTCGCGCAGATGTCGGGAAAAGAGTATCACTAACAGAGGCGCGTGTCTAATTTTAATTTGATGGGCCTTCGATGGGTTCGGACAATGGCGTAACCCCTGCGCGACACAGCAAATCTATACAGTGTGCCACCACACCGTGCGCATGTGCCCCATACAAACATTTGGCAAAACTAAGTCCGCTTTAATAGAAACGATCTCATACCCACAGGCCCCTTGGCAAACACATAGACACTGGCTATGGTTGGAAGTTCTTTAGGATATAGCGCCGCGAAATGAGATCTATATTGGAGACGGCTGAGAGCCGCGAGTGAGGGAGAGGGGTTCATGGGAGCGGCGAATCTGGCGGGGTGGGACTGGGGGTGATTTTTTATGTCCGAGTAACGAGAGAGCTGATCAGATAGAAAACTTCGATGGTGATCGTATTGGACCTAAATTGGCCTCCAATTGCCCCCGAGCCGTGATCCCTGCCCCTTGAGACCATTGCTTTGAGTGAACTGTTTGCTGAGGAAATGTCACAGTAATGAATGATATCGGGCAGAAGTGGGCCCTTCACTACCAGATAAATTGAGCCCACTTCAGCCGTCTTTGTGCCTAAGTACAATAGAATGGATATCTTTCCCCGGACACCTTGCCCTTTTAGGGACCAAAGGGTGCATGTGGCAGACTGACCCCGTAATAGCAGAGAATATTATTTTGTGACAGGTCCTCCGTACGCTCAAAATAATATCCTGATCCCACTCTCTGCCTCTTCCCCCACCTCAAAATGAAAATAGAACAATGACATACTGAATTTGCATTCAAAGGTATAACATTCAAGTATCATAGCTGCCTTACGTACCACTCATCACAGCCATAAAAAAGTGACAACTATCCCCCAGAAAAGGTGATGAGTTAGAATCATCACTCTTTTTTATGATCGCATTTAAAAGTTGATGAACATCACCTCTGATACGCTGATAAACAGCTTGTATCACTGACGTCCCTGCTCTCCTTGTTAGGGGAGAAGGGACGCCAGTGATACAAGCTGAATAGTATGAGCGTACACCTCTGAATAGTGATGAGCATTTATTGTAAATTTAGGTCATCACATTCTAAGGGGGATGAGACAAAATCATCACCCTAATGAGGTGCTGGCCGTCACCATTTAAAAGTGATGGTTCTAACTCATCACCTTTCAAAGGTGATGGCCAGGTTTTGTCTATTGTTCCTTGGGGCCCGTCTTACAAAACTCGCGTAGATTAGGCATGACGTATCCTTCATGGTGACGTATACATGTTGATGCTATAAGTCACCAAACTTTCTGCGCTATCTCCAGAACGACAAAAAATGGAGAGCTGACACTCCGTGACTTTATAATTTATCATATTGGGGTCATTTTGAGCCTATTTGCATAACCTCCCGAGCAGAGGATCATGGACAAATTTAAGATGGCGGTCACCTGGGGTACCAGAAAAGGGATATTTTTGTCATATTTCTTTAAAATTTCTGCTTTTCCGCGACGAAAAGTGGGCGAAAACTATTTCATTTCACATCACATTAATAATTACTAATTTATCGTGCAGTTTTTGCGGAGAAATTTCATAAATAAAAAATTTGGAAAATGTGATTGAAAAATCGACCGAAAAATGCCGTTTTGAAAATGACGTCACGTCATCAAAGCGGCCATCTTGGATTTTTTTTACATTTTCTGGTAGAGATTGACCCAAGGGTATAGGGTGGTAAGTTTCAGCCCCCTAGCTCAAGGGTTAAGAAAAATTATTAAGGGTGCATTTCGCCCCCCCTTTGCCACAACAAGTCCCAAAAGCCCAGGCCAGATATGGTTAAATGCCCAAAAGATGAACTTCCAAGAATATTCCCCACACCCATCCTGATTCCCCGTCCCCATCCCCTCTTGGATTTAGGGCTGGAAAGGCTCAATATATCTGTTATACTGCAACTATTTTCTAAGAAAGCCTGGTGGGCCCTCTCTTTTTATTACATATTCAACCAGAACTATATATATATATATATATGTATTTAGTATTACAGAGAAAAAATGGGGAAATTTGATCAGAGGATGTTTGAGCTTCAAGCAAGAAAAAAGTCTCACTCAAGTTGAGTGACGTTGATTTCGCTCAAGTTGAATGAAGTTCATCTTCAACCTGAGTGAAAGTCAATCAACTTCAGTGAAAATTCTAGAGAGTATACGGAAGTAGTTTTCCTATCAAATTTGATGTAATGGTACACGACATGATGTTTCAACATTCTAACAAAATTCATCTGTTGGTATCCCCTCGAGTTGAATTTTAGAGAACAAAAATTCAAATAGTCTTTTTTATTATTATTTATTATTTTAACGAGATTTACGTTATTTATTTATAGGTATCTGAAAATTTCGAGAATTTTTTTAACACTATCATTCGTTTCCTTGCAAGCACAGCTTTCACAGAATTAAACACAATTTTACTGGTTTAAGGAGATGATAACTACTAATCATCTGTTTTTAAATTACAGCCTTGTAGGATACATTTTTCATAACAAAACGGAATTCAAAGAAAATGTAACATACTTTTGGGTTTCCATTTCTTTCGGAGAATTTGAAATTCAAGCCATTTTAATTTGAGATTCATTCTCATTTTAATGAGAGAAAAATGCCTTTATCACCTTTAATTCGTGACATCAATTCTCCTCGACAATTCTATCATCCATCTATGTTTCCTCGTGGGGCTTCCGGGGATTGACCTGGGATGTCGTTGAGCACACCGCAGGTCATGGTTAGAATAGGCCTCAGCTCCTCGGACAGCTTGTCGTAAGAGGCGACTAACTGAGGCACCTGTTGGGATACCAGGTGTGAGAAGGAATAGAACCCCACCCGTGTGGTTCCCGGGAGTGAAAAGGAATAGGACACAACGTCGTTAAATCGTATTCAATCACTTCATCCATGTTGCTTACAATCAAGTTCCTGTAACGGGGCGCTCTGAAACAAATGTAGGCCCTAACTCTCCACCTCTCGAACACAAATGCATTGATCATTAACCATTGACAACTTTGAGGCGCTTAAAGCAGATCATTTTTTTTCTCGAAAAAAAAAACTTCCCAAAACTAATAGAGTTGGTCAAATAGAACAAGTAACATCAGAATAATAAATCAGATGTTAATTCTGATTAAACATTTTCATAGTTTTCCCGAAAATTTGATTGATCTCGCAAAACGGCCATAATACCGGTGCCGCTCACTCATGACACATAACCACCCCTATAAAAGTGGCTTTTTCATGTGAGAGCAGGCGCGACCTACAACAGCTTATATGACCCGGAAGGCACACCGAAGGTTATCCCTGAGTAGCAGATATCTCACACACACATTCAATAAGAAATATTATCTATTTGTTATAAAATCTCAAAACCCCTCAAATAAACGGTCATAATATAAAGCTAAAAATACAACAGTTTGAAAGGTTTTCACGGGTAGCTCGTTATCGCCATTATAATAGGAGTGAGACACTCACGCCTCCGAAGAAGTTTTTGTCACCACGACGGAGATCCTTACGACGCGTTTTTAACAGTGTTCCGTTCACCGCACGAGAAAATAGAACCGTGTTTGCTCGCATCTTTAAAAGTTCAACCTCCTAGGTCAAGTTATGTGTACCTACGTTTTACTTTTCTAGAAACAGGCACGGCTAAGCCGTTGTACTTGGAACACCGGGCGTTCATTACACTGTGTTAATTGATGTTTCTAAAGTTTACTCTACGCGAGTTCCATAGAGGAGGTGTGATGCGGAACTGCGGACCCTCACCGAGAGAGGCGCGCGGACAAGGGGATTGACGCTTTCATAAAACCTCGACAGTTGGGCAATATTTACTTTCGAACGCCCAGTGTCTGTTGAACGAGTAACGACCAACTGACAATTACGCGTCGAGAAAAGGCGAATCGAGTGCGCATTTGATTAGCTCATTATTCGGGGCAGCTCTTCGGCTTTTGAGCGAACAATTTCAATCTCATGAATTTGACCCGGGACCTTTTGTTCTTGGGTCTCGGATTTCCGCGGCATTTGGAAAATTATTCCTTGAGTTCCAACAAAAGACGCTTTAATCACATCTCGTTTGATTGAAGGCACATTTGGTTAAATTCTGTAATGGTCGGATTTCATATTTAAGATGTTTGCATTTTGTCTCATTTTCGTATATTTACCTCACCGAAATAATATCCAGATATTTAAAGATATATACTCCCTTGGCTGATAAACATTTTAGCTATTCGAGAGACTCAAACGGATGGGATTAAAAAAAAAATCCAAATTAAGGACCTAGCCAATGACTCCCGGAATCACGGATTAAAATAATAAAAAAAATCATAGAACAGCATTGTGTTATATACGCCAACTTCTAAATGCCCATCAAAGAAAAAAAAATCATTGCACTTTTTGTTTCGTTTTGTCACTTGCCTTACCTATGTTGATCGGCGACTCTTTTGAAACATACAGACTATAACCCTCTGCGGCTCTTGACGAAATGGCGGTCATTCTTGCTGTTATAATTATTTGCTACTTTTTGGTATGTTGCCTTGAAAGTATAGATATTAGGATACTAAGTTACAAGATCTGCCAGATCACAGGGGCTCGTTACCGTTGTTAATTGGTTAAAATAGGTTGATTATAGGTCGGTAATTCTTTTATTACCGACCTCGCCCCCCTTATAATCAACCTATTTTAACCAATTAACAACGGTAACGAGCCCCTGTGTGCCAGATCACCTCGATAGCTCCAGTTCGTGCATGTCTAAGGCTGGGCGACCTCATTCTTGCCCATGCGGTAAACATATCAGATATAAGATATCACGTTCTTAGATTCTCTCATTCATGTGAGAATTATTTATATAAAAACATACTGCTATTTAGAGGGCATCATCATCAACTTTTATTCGTGCATGGCTTAAATAATTTGCTAAGTCATTAATAGGAATTTACATGTATGTATATAGTTCAATTTCTTTATATTTGACTGTCCATAGGCACACGAAACAAGTGATATGGGAGGGTGGGGGTTGTAGGGTGAAGTGTCGAAATATTGGGTCTCGATACATAACCCCATACTTTGTATCTATTTAAAGCATGGGGTTATGTATAGAGACCCCGTATTTCGACACGTCACCCAAAAATCACCCCCACCCTCCCATATCTCTTGTTTTGAGGGCCTGTGATATTGCCAATAGCCCAGAATATAGTATTTCCGAGTTACGATCCATCATTAAACATTTATGTCTAGTTTTGAATCGCAAACTTATCTGGATATTTCAAGCAAGATAAATATATTTTTAGCAACAACGGTGATGAGCATATATTCACAGCGAAATATCTCAAAGCTTGATTTTTCTTATCGCAAAACGGATTCAACGATATGTCCTGTTGAGTTCCACATGGCCTGAACTTCCTTGCATCTTAAAGCGGGATTCGTCATACGATACGAAGAGTTCCGAATAAAGATGTCAGTTATAAAGCTAACCTAATAATGATCTCTTCCGCTTCGTTACTGAAAAATGATTGAAACGCTTCTTGGCTGGACACGGCGAAGGCTACTTTTCCGCTCGATCTAACACCCTTAGTTGTCAGTCGAGTATCGCCACATGTCCCCCACACCATGGATGAATTTGCCATTGTCCAGGCAGGGCGGTTTCAGCCAATTTTTAGCCAACACACGCGCCACTGGAATTCAAAGAAACTAACTATATCCAGTGTTCGCAAAACTGATAAGACCCTGTTAAGTTCTGACTGTACCGTAATTCCCTGTATGTAATTTGTGATATATATATTCACAGTATCAATAATCCTTTCAGCTGTTCTAAACAATTTGATGACATCATCGCCGGAAAAATGTAGTGAGTTAGAGCCATCATCACCTGGGCGATTTGAGGTCTGTCCTGGTCTGAGGGTGGGGGGGGGGAAGATTGACCCCTCCCCCCCTCCGCATCCCCCTGTCTATTTTCGTTACCAATTGTAGAGGGCTGAAACTTTCCATATCATATATTAAGGTCAAGCTCTGAAAGAAAAAGTAGAAATCCAAGATGGTCACCATGATGACGCCACAGTGACATCATCTTCTCGGAAAACATTTTTCGTCTATTTTTTTTTAAACCCGACTTCTCGTGGACGCCATTTTAAATTTTCTCATGATAAATTACATGGCAGTGTGACTAACGTCACAGGACCTACGAAGTAGGCTTTTATATGATTTGAGTGTGTCCCTTGACCTAAGACTGACCATTTCCATGGTCGTAGGAGGCATTGAAACAAGTTTTTGTCAATTTCGAGGTTTCTAGGTCACCTAATTAGGTCAAAAATTGAGTCAGAAAGTAGGTCGCATTGGCCTTGACCCAATTAGGTCAGGTTACACTGACATTGACCTAATTAAGCGCATTTCCATGGTCTTAGGAGGCATTAGGACGTTTTTGCTAATTTCGAGGTTTTAGGTCACCTTAGGTCAAATTTTCATCAAAAGTAGGTCAGCTCAGAACTTGCTGGTAACAGTCCCCTAATGCGTGTTCAGGCCAAAAATCAAGGTTTTAATGTGAACGGTTCTCCTTATTTTGCCGGAGAAAGGATTCGGATGGACTGATTGACTCGCTCATTACCGGACAATTTGCAAATGAGAGCATACTTCATAGGAATATCAAAGATTAGAGAAATAGTCTCAAAACGAGGCAAACCAGATTGGCGGAAAAGTCAAAACGTTTCAGCCATCTTCTTTCCGGAGCAGCGGGGGGAAATGCGCCCCCACCCCTCTAGACCAGATAGGGTTAAATGTTAATGACAATCACCTTAAAGGGTGATGACAATGAGTGTACATTTCAGGAAAGGTGATGACCCAGCATC
>JAVTVY010049278.1:0-24329 GCA_036873755.1 Hanleya hanleyi
CATACTGGGGTATAGGTTCAATGTTTATCCTACTGGGAAACCCACTTCTATGCATTTGCGGTAGGGTTGTGGGGTCGCGTTTTACTCGTCTCGTCATTTAGAACATGATAGGAAGTGTCCCCGTGCGAATCGGTGAAATTTTTGAAAAAGTACGATATAGCCTCATATAGTCCCATACTGAGGGTATAGGACCGATGTTGTCCCCCTGGGAAACGTACTTCTATGCATTTGCGGTAGGGTTGTGGGGTCTCATTTTACTCGTCTCGTCATTTAGAACATGATAGGAAGTGTCCCCGTGCGAATCGGTGAAATTTTTGAAAAAAGTCACCGAGCCCCATATAGACCCATACTGGGGTATAGGTTCAATGTTTATCCTACTGGGAAACCCACTTCTATACATTTGCGGTAGGGTTGTAGGGTCTCGTTTTACTCGTCTCGTCATTTAGAACACGATAGGAAGTGTTGCGGAGCGAATCGGTGAAATTTTTGAAAAAAGTCACCGAGGCCTGGGTAGGCCCATAGGCCAATACTGCATGGCTATGGGTGTATAGGCCCATACGGGGTGGACATGTTGGAGTCTAGGTGGGCCACTCATGGTCCAATGGGGTCGAGTGAGGTCTTATTTTGAAGCTCTCGTGGAGGAGCACTTGACTACACTAATGGTTCGTCCGTGTTCAATAGTCTGCACATGCGCAGTCTGGCCGTAGTATAGAAAACAGGCATTTTGGGTGCTATGTAGGTGTGTGTTCGGGTTAGAGATGAGCTAATCACGGTTCGAATGGGTCGTGTGAGGTGTCAAAGTGAAGCTTGTGTGGGGTAGAGTCAGAATGGTGTGTTTTTGAATGCATGTCGCGTTAATCTGCGCATGCGCAGTTGGTTGTAGTAAGTAAAGTGGCCATTTTGGGGCAGCGAAGGAAGGTATTTGGTATTTCGAATGCGTCCTCGAAGGTGTCATCTTGTAGTTCTCGGGGTGTACATTCCGATTTGAGGGATGTTCGCGTCATCTGTGACGTCATCGGTGACGTCATCGGTACGAGTAGTAGCGAAAGTGGACATTTTCGGGCAGTACATGAAGGTATTTGGGGTCGGGATGGGCTATTCACGGTTCGAATGCGTCCTGGAAGGTGTCATCTTGTAGTTCTCGGGGTGTACATTCCGATTTGAGGGGTGTCCGCGTCATCTGTGGCGTCATTGATGACGTCATCGGTATGAGTAGTAGCGAAAGTGGACATTTTGTGGGTGCGTGAGGGTGAGTTTGGTGTAGAGATGCACCATCCTTAGTCCGAATGCGTCGTGTGAGGTGTCATTTTGTAGCTCTCGGGGTGTACATTCCGAATTGAGGCATGTCCGAAGCGTCTGTGACGTCATCGATGACGTCATCAGTAGGAGTATTAGCGAAAGTGAGCCTTTTGGGGCAGTGCAGGAAGGTATTTGGTGTAGAGATGGACCATCCGCGTTGCGAATGCGTCGTGTGGAGTATCATGTTGTAGCTCTCGGAGTATAGACCCTGATTTCAGGGATATTTATAGCATCTGTGACGTCATTGGTGACGTCATTAGTACAAGTTGTAGCGAAAGTGGGCCTTTTTTAGCAGTGAAGGATGTTATTTGGTGTAGAGATGGACCATCCGCGGTCCAAATGGACCATGTGAGGTGTCATCTTGTAGCAACGCCCACCAACACCATTCTTAATGCTTCAACGCCCTGGTGAAATAACTCAGAAGCTCTGATATTCCATGGAATTGTCACTAATTCTTCGAAATGCGGTGATGCCCGTCAACGCCCGTCGTTACACCTTAACACTCTAACATAACGCCATGATATAGACCGGAGAGAGAACAACAACAGCAACAACAGCAAGGATGACACATGAGAGAACAACAACAACAAGAAGTTTTTTTCATATAGTTTATTCTCCCCAATGTTACATCATACCCACGCTGGGGAGCCGCGTTGGGTATATTTACAATTCAAGAAGATTCTTATCCAATCAGAGGCCACCATTTGCATGTTTCATATTCGTTCCTGTCCGTTAGATGTATTCTTGTCCAATCAGAAGTCTCCATTTCAGAAAGTGCCATCTGAACCGTTTATTCTAATCATCGTCGGGCAGGCCAGGATACCGTTGAGGCAACATATCCTCAGATAGTTGTTTGCGCATTCTGAGTATCTATCGGTGCATGGGTGAATACTTTCATCCGATGGAGGTGGTGGTCAGTTTAACCACGAAGAACGCAACATTGGTCATTATCTCCACTATCCACTTGGTGTTACAATTCAAGAAGACTTGTCCAATCAGAGGCCACCATTTGCATCTGTCATATTCGTTCCTGTCCGTAGATGTATTCTTGTCCAATCAGAAGTCTTCATTTCAGAAAGTTCCATCTTCGGCCATGTTCGCTTTGAACCGTTTATTCTAATCATCATCAGGCAGCCCAGGATACCGTTGAGGCAACATATCCTCAGATAGTTGCTTGTGCATTCTGAGTATCTATCAGTGCCTGGGTGAATACATTCACCCGATGGGTTGGTCGGTCAGCTTGGTCACGAAGAACGTAACATTGGTCACACTGTCCACTGTCCACTTGGTGTTGAGGCGTTGCAACCGGGCCCATTCCAAGGGATCCACGGTGTTCAGTTTCTCCAGCATCGTCTCTAGCGACACTCGGTTAATGATGGTAAACGGTTGGTCAAATACCTGGATGTTACTGCTCGGGTAAAAGTATCGGACTTGGACTGTCTCTATATGCTGCAGCACATAACCAAACGCCAGATTCAATTTGAAGGCCGTAGTTTGATCTTTGAAGATGGCTTCTACGTAGCTACGTAGACGGGCGAGGTCGGTCAGTCGGAAATTGTAGATATCTTGAATAGGGCGATGACGGTGGAAACAGTGCCGTATCATGGACCAATGGCGCCGATAGATGTCACTCACTGGATGGGCGCCCTGTAAGAGATCGCCAGGAACATTTATGGGCTCGTCCAGAAAATGTTCGATGTTGTCAGGCGTATGACTCGAAACCGTAACGGTGGGGCCCGGCTGGATATCCAGGCCCTCCTGGACCGTGGGTATAGGCAGGCTCTTCGTCATCGCATCACCAGTGGCGTTCGTCTCTCCGGGTTCATCTTCACTGCGTCTGACCTTCCGCGGCCCCTCTTTAGTGGAAAGTTGTCGCCCAAACCGTAGAGACGGGGCATGCATCAAACGTTGGTGCTGTCTAAACCGACTGGGTCGTTTGAAGAGTCGACCACAATCATTACATCGTACCGTCGCACCCGCGTGGAGTACCCTCTCATGACGCAGTAAATGATCCTTCCGATTGAATGACCGTGCGCAGATTATACAAGTATACCGGGCATCGTTGTGGATGGAGGCCTCGTAGCGTCGTAACTTATCTAGACGAGTAAACAGCTTCTGGCAAGTTGTGCAAGTGAACATCTTGGTGGTTGACAGAGTGTCTGATGAAACGTCCAGGCCGCTTCCCTTTTATAGCACGCTAGCTGGTGATCTATTTTTAGCACACTCAGTTCAACTAGCCCCAAGTCGAGGGCCGAGCCTTGACATCTTCGGTAACATCCGTGTCTCTTCGGTCACCTCCGTACCGTCAACGATCAACATGTAGACATATAGAGTATGTACGGCATGTTATGGTATTCATCAGTGCATGGGTGACGCATTCAGCCGATGGGAGTGGTCAGTCAGCTTGGTAACGAAAAACGTAACATTGGTCACACTCTCCACTGTCCACTTGGTGTTGGGGCGTTGTTGTTGGGCCCATTCCAAGGGATCCACGGTGTCCAGTTTCTCCAGCATCGTCTCTAGCGACACTCGGTTAATGATGGTAAACGGTTGGTCAAATACCCGGATGTTACTGCTCGGGTAAAAATATCCGACTTGGACTGTCTCTTTATGCTGCAGCACATAACCAAACACCAGATTCAATTTGAAGGCCGTAGTTTGATCTTTGAAGATGGCTTCTACGTAGCTACGTAGACGGGTGAGGCCGGTCAGTCGGAAATTGTAGATATCTTGAATAGAGCGATGACGGTAGAAACAGTGCCGGATCATGGGCCAATGGCGCCGATAAATGTCACTCACTGGATGGTCTTCGTGTGACAGATCGCTGGGAACATTTGTGGCTTCGTCCACGAAGTGTACTTTGCCCTCCACGTCGTACAAAATCTGGCCCAAGGTCTTGTCGTCGGAATTTGACTGTTGAATTAGGGCGACATCATCATCGGCCCTCGTGCGATGGGTGGGAGTTCCCCCTGTTTCGATATTGATGCCTACAGGCTCTTCTATCTGCAAACGTGGCTGCGGAACAGGGTGTCGTGTGCGTTGGTGTCGCAGCAACTGACTGGTCAGTTTGAAAAGCCGATCACATTCTTCGCATGGACGCTTGGGTACTTCATGGCGTGCACGTGTGTGGCGCTGTAAATGATCCAGGCGCTGAAACGACAGTGTACATATCGTACAGCTATACCGGGCGGTTCCTTCGTGCTTGGTAGCCTCATGGCGGCGCAAGTCGTGCAGACGAGTGAATGATTTCGAGCACGTAGTACAAGTGAACATCTTGGTGGTTGACAGAGTGTCTGATGTTTCATCATTAAGCAAAGTGTCGCTAGAGAGACGATGCTGGAGAAACTGGACACCGTGGATCCGCTGAGATGGGCCCAACAACAACGCCCCAACTTTAGTGGACAGTGGAGAGTGTGACCAATGTTACGTTTTTCGTTACCAAGCTGACCGACCACCTCCATCGGCTGAATGCGTCACTCATGCACTGATGAATACCATAACATGCCGTACATACTCTATATGTCTACATGTTGATCGTTGACGGTACGGAGGTGACCGAAGAGACACGGATGTTACAGAAGATGTCAAGGCTCGGCCCTCGACTTGGGGATAGTTGAACTGAGTGTGCTAAAAATAGATCACCAGCTAGCGTGCTATAAAAGGGAAGCGGCCTGGACGTTTCATCAGACACTCTGTCAACCACCAAGATGTTCACTTGCACAACTTGCCAGAAGCTGTTTACTCGTCTAGATAAGTTACGACGCCATGAGGCCTCCATCCACAACAAGGCCCGGTATACTTGTATAATCTGCGCACGGTCATTCAATCGGAAGGATCATTTACTGCGTCATGAGAGGGTACTCCACGCGGGTGCGACGGTACTATGTAATGATTGTGGTCGACTCTTCAAACGACCCAGTCGGTTTAGACAGCACCAACGTTTACGCATGCCCCGTCTCTACGGTTTGGGCGACAACTTTCCACTAAAGAGGGGCCGCGGAAGGTCAGACCCAGTGAAGATGAACCCGGAGAGACGAACGCCACTGGTGATGCGATGACGAAGAGCCTGCCTATACCACGGTCCAGGAGGGCCTGGATATCCAGCCGGACCCCACCGTTACGGTTTCGAGTCATACGCCTGACAACATCGAACATTTTCTGGACGAGCCCATAAATGTTCCTAGCGATCTTTTACAGGGCGCCCATCCAGTGAGTGACATCTATCGGCGCCATTGGTCCATGATACGGCACTGTTTCTACCGTCATCGCCCTATTCAAGATATCTACAATTTCCGACTGACCGATCTTCGCCTGTCTACGTAGCTACGTAGAAGCCATCTTCAAAGATCAAACTACGGCCTTCAAATTGAATCTGGCGTTTGGTTATGTGCTGCAGCATAAAGAGACAGTCCAAGTCTGATATTTTTACCTGAGCAGTAACATCCAGAGTTTGACCAACCGTTTACCATCATTAACTGAGTGCCGCTAGGAGACGATGCTGGAGAAATCTTCGTGGAACACTGTGGATCCCTTGGAATGGGCCCAACAACAACGCCCCAACACCAAGTGGAGAGTGGACAGTGTGACCAATGTTACGTTCTTCGTGACCAAGCTGACCGACTAACCCATCGGGTGAATGTATTCACCCAGGCACTGATAGATACTCAGAATGCACAAGCAACTATCTGAGGATATGTTGCCTCAACGGTATCCTGGGCTGCCTGATGATGATTAGAATAAACGGTTCAAAGCGAACATGGCCGAAGATGGAACTTTCTGAAATGAAGACTTCTGATTGGACAAGAATACATCTAACGGACAGGAACGAATATGATAGATGCAAATGGTGGCCTCTGATTGGACAAGTCTTCTTGAATTGTAACACCAAGTGGATAGTGGAGATAATGACCAATGTTGCGTTCTTCGTGGTTAAACTGACCACCACCTCCATCGGATGAAAGTATTCACCATGCACTGATAGATACTCAGAATGCGCAAACAACTATCTGAGGATATGTTGCCTCAATGGTATCCTGGCCTGCCCGACGATGATTAGAATAAACGGTTCAGATGGCACTTTCTGAAATGGAGACTTCTGATTGGACAAGAATACATCTAACGGACAGGAACGAATATGAAACATGCAAATGGTGGCCTCTGATTTGATAAGAATCTTCTTGAATTGTAAATATACCCAACGCGCCCCAGCGTTGGTATGATGTAACATTGGGGAAAATAAACTATATGAAAAAACTTCTTTGTTGTTGTTGTTCTCTCATGTGTCATCCTTGTTAAGTTGTTGCTGTTGTTGTTCTCTTCTCTGGTCTATATCATGGCGTTATGTTAGAGTGTTGGCGTGTAACGACGGGCGTTGACGGGCATCACCGCATTTCGAAGAATTAGTGACAATTCCATGGAATATCAGGAGCTTCTGAGCTATTTCACCAGGGCGTTGAAGCATTAAGAATGGGTAAGTTGTGGCGTTGCTACAAGATGACACCTCACACGTCCATTTGGACCGCGGATGGTCCATCTCTACACCAAATAATACATCCTTCACTGCTAAAAAGGCCCACTTTCGCCAACTTGTACCTAATGACGTCACCAATGACGTCACAGATGCTATAAATATCCCTGAAATCAGGTCTATACTCCTGAGAGCTAAGCAACATGATACCCCACACGACGCATTCGCAACGCGGATGGTCCATCTCTACATCACACTAAATACTCTCTTCCTGTACTGCCCTAAAAGGCTCACTTTTCGCTAATATTTCCTACTGATGACGCTATCGATGACGTCACAGATGCTTTCGACATGCTCTCTACCTGAATGTACACTCCCGGAGAGCTACAAAATGACACCTCACACGACGCATTCGGACTAAGGATAGTCCCTATCTACACCAAACTCACCCCCACGCACCCACAAATGTCCACTTTCGCTACTACTCGTACCGATGACGTCATCAATGACGTCACAGATGACGCGGACATCCCTCAAATCGGAATGTACACCCCGAGAACTACAAGATGACACCTTCCAGGACGCATTCGAACCGTGAATAGCCCATCTCGACCCCAAATATCTTCATGTACTGCCCGAAAATGTCCACTTTCGCTACTACTCGTACCGATGACGTCACCGATGACGTCACAGATGACGCGAACATTCCTCAAATCGGAATGTACACCCCGAGAACTACAAGATGACACCTTCCAGGACGCATTCGAACCGTGAATAGCTCATCTCGATCCCAAATACTCATGTACTGCCCGAAAATGTCCACTTTCGGGCATTACTGTACCGATGACGTCACCGATGACGTCACAGATGACGCGGACATCCCTCAAATCGGAATGTACACCCCGAGAACTACAAGATGACACCTTCCAGGACGCATTCGAACCGTGAATAGCCTATCTCGACCCCAAATACCTTCATGTACTGCCCGAAAATGTCCACTTTCGCTACTACTCGTACCGATGACGTCACCGATGACGTCACAGATGACGCGAACATCCCTCAAATCGGAATGTACACCCCGAGAACTACAAGATGACACCTTCCAGGACGCATTCGAACCGTGAATAGCCCATCTCGACCCCAAATACCTTCCTTCACTGCCCCAAAATGGCCACTTTACTTACTACAACTAACTGCGCATGCGCAGATTAACGCGACATGCATTCAAAAACACACCATTCTGACTCTACCCCACACAAGCTTCACTTTGACACCTCACACGACCCATTCAAACCGTGATTAGCTCATCTCTAACCCAAACACACCCCTACATAGCACCCAAAATGCCTGTTTTCTATACTACGGCCAGACTGCGCATGCGCAGACTATTGAACACGGACGAACCATTAGTGTAGTCAAGTGCTCCTCCACGAGAGCTTCAAAATAAGACCTCACTCGACCCCATTGGACCATGAGTGGCCCACCTAGACTCCAACATGTCCACCCCGTATGGGCCTATACACCCATAGCCATGCAGTATAGGCCTATGGGCCTACCCAGGCCTCGGTGACTTTTTTCAAAAATTTCACCGATTCGCTCCGCAACACTTCCTATCGTGTTCTAAATGACGAGACGAGTAAAACGAGACCCCACAACCCTACCGCAAATGTATAGAAGTGGGTTTCCCAGTAGGATAAACATTGAACCTATACCCCAGTATGGGTCTATATGGGGCTCGGTGACTTTTTTCCAAAATTTCACCGATTCGCACGGGGACACTTCCTATCATGTTCTAAATGACGAGACGAGTAAAACGAGACCCCACAACCCTACCGCAAATGTATAGAAGTACGTTTCCCAGGGGGACAAGCATTGATCCTATACCCTCAGTATGGGACTATATGGGGTTCGGTGACTTTTTTCAAAAATTTCACCGATTCGCACGGGGACACTTCCTATCATGTTCTAAATGACGAGACGAGTAAACGAGACCCCACAACCTATACCGCAAATGTGGAGAAGTAGGTTTCCCAGGATGGTCCTATACCTCCATACCCCATATAGGCATTTTCCCGTAATTTAGAATAAAGTCCGTATTCCGTATTTTTTCAGGAAAATTTTTACATACACCCACCCTGGAACTAGGGGAAGATAACTCTATTGATAGACAAGCCCCGTTAAGCCCGGCGACCTATATACCCTCATACCCCATATAGGCATTTTCCCAGGTTTTTCGATAAAGTCCGTGTTCCGTATTTTTTTTCAGGAAAAATTTTACATGCAGCCACCCAGCCATCAAATACCCCTTCACCTAGGCTTCACGTTGATACCTCACTCGACCCCATTCGACCATTAGGGGCTCCCCTAGATGCCAAAACGTCTATTTTCATACCCTTGGGCCACCGCGCATGCGCAGAATGACCCTAATTCAACCCCACACCCAGTCCATCAGATGCCCCTTCATGAATGCTTCACTTTGATACCTCACTCGATCCCATTGGACCATTAGGGGCTCCCCTAGCTCCAAAAAGGCTATTTTCATGCCCTTGGGCCACCGCGCATGCGCAGAAGGCCGATATGTCAACCCCACACCCAGTCCATCAGATGCCCTTCACGAATGCTTCACTTTGATCCTCACTCGACCCCATTGGACCATTAGGGGCTCCCCTAGCTCCAAAACGTCTATTTCCATACCCTTGGGTCACCGCGCATGCGCAGAATGCCGATATTTCAACCCCACGCCCAGTCCATCAGATTCCCCTTCACGAATGCTTCACTTTGATACCTCATACGACTCCATTGGCCCATTAGGGACTCCCCTAGCTCCAAAACCGCTATTTCCATACCCTTGGGCCACCGCGCATGCGCAGAATGCCGATATTTCAACCCCACACCCAGCCCATCAGATGCCCCTTCACGAATGCTTCACATCGATACCTCACTCGACCCCACTGGACCAGTAGTCAATCTCCTAGCTCCAAAAGGCTATTTTCATACCCTTTGGCCTCCGCGCATGCGCAGAATGCCGATAGTTCAACCCCGCGCCCAGCCCATCAGATGCCCCTTCACCTAACCTTCAATTTGATACCTCACTCGACCCCATCGGTCAACTAGGGGCTCCCATAGCTCCAAAAAGGCTATTTTCATACCCTTCGGCCGCCGCGCATGCGCAGAAGGCCGATATGTCAACCCCACACCCAACCCATTAGATGCCCCTTCACCTAAGCTTCACTTTGATACCTCACTCGACCCCATCGGACCATTTTATCTAGGGACTACTTTTTCTCCGCGGAAGCTTTTTCCCGAGACCGAATCACCGCCAAAACCGCGGCCAAACCGCATCACCGCGCATGAATACATTTTTTTTTTTTTTTTTTTGCCGGAACTTTTTTTTTTTTTTTTTTGTCAATGCACACCCCCCCAATAACCCCCCAATGCCCGAGTTGTCTCCCTTGCATCCATAGTGTAGAGATGGCGCCACACCCTCAATTGTGACGTCATTTTTACATCCGGGGGAAAAAAGGCTTTAAGTGCTCTATATACACTACTTACCCTCTTCCTGCAACAACTGGAGATTCAGCTTATCTAACACACAGCTGCTCTGCGATTGCTCTGATACTCTTGACTTTTGTGCTCAGACAGTACACATACCGATCCACCAGATCCCGTCCGTTCCGTCAAAACATCAGCAGCCATTCTTAGACGTGTGAGTGCATCGATCCGCATCTAGATTTGGTTTGCCGCTCTCGTAATGTATGGAAAAGTTGTAGCCTGTCAACTGCGACAGCCATCGATGCCCCGTGGCATCTAGTTTTGCCGTAGTTAAAACGTATGTTAGGAGTTTTTCATCAGTCCACACCTGGAATGGTTGGCCGTACAGGAAATCATGTTATTTGGTAGTCACCGCCCACTTAAGAGGCAAAAACTCCAACTTGTGGGCCGAGTAGTTCTTCTCTGAGGGACTGGCATACGATATTACCTCAAGTCTATCATTCTGGTTCTGGTGCAAGATTGCCCCCATGTCTTCACCACTGGCGTCAGTGTAAAGCTCGAATGGTAGAGAGAAATCAGCATACCACTGAATTGGAGCCGATACTAACCTCTGCTTCAATTTCTCAAATTTTTCCTGCTCCACTGTTCCCCAGATAAATGTGGCGTCACTTTTCAGCAGGTTCTCCAGGAATATCAGATACTTATCCAGGTGCAGATCCTCGGCACAACGTTAAATGAAAAGTTGGAAAGTCGCCGGAGTATTCGTCAGCCGGAACAACATCACATGGAGTTCAAAGAATGGTCCCACGGTGTACCTTCACCTGTGTTTATCCAGATTTCAGATCCATAACGCTGAGCCCGGCCAAGGCTTCAACTGTTTCATCTGATCGGGGTTAGTGCGAAAGCATCTCTCTTAGTTCGATGGCTGAACTCCCTATAATCCATGCAAATGCGCGTTGTGAGAGCCGTCTTGTGGACCAACACTACAGGGAATTCACAAGGACTTTCAAAATGTGGAATTATACCGCCCTCCATCTCATTAAGGTGTTCCCTCACCTCACGTAGCATCGATGGTGGGATGTAGGGATGACGAAGTTTAAAAGGAAAAATCAATCAGTTCGATAGATTTTTTGCTTCGTTACATCAGTTCGTCCATGGGCCGTGTCACTTTTGGCAAATACGGAGTCGTACTTCAAAACCAAGGCCTTCAGTTCGTCCCTAGCCACTGGAACTGTTTCAACCAGTTTGTGTATTGACGTGCAGATGGTGTACTAGGTTTTTGATCTGGTGGCGACGCCTTCTGCCATGAAACAGCAGCGTCGCACTCACCTTGTACAAGCTCGTGTTCTTAAAGTATATAGGTTTCCTAGACAGATTCACCACCTGCCGACTGATGCGCGCAGTTGACCCAAATAAAGGATCGACCTCTAGCAGTGCTGGTCTGGACTATAGACTCGCAGGTAAACTTCCTTAATACAAATTTTCCGCAATGACTGACATCCTGTAATTACACACCTTAGAGATTCTCATCGTACCTGTCAGCACAAACACCTCTTCTGGACCAATGCCTTCACGCCGTGTAGTCTTTACAGAGAGACGTGATTATCCCCCACGCCCCCACGGAATTTCTAGCCTGATCCATTTGCTCAGCAGTCGTGAATAGTGCTATCAAATCAATACTAATGCATTCAAGGGTAATTATATATAATACCAGGTACTTTGAAATACAAAATCTATGGACTATTACATATAATTCTTTGAAATAATAAACAAAACTATGGACTATGTTAATCAAATTCACTTTCACACAATTCCAGTGCAACTACGACTTTCACACAATCCCAAGTAAGTCAATATTGTTTGGCAGTACAGATATGATTTAGAGTGTAGATCTACTGTATTGCTTCAACGTAACTCCATACCATCTATCAAGGTGGACATTTGCCTCACTGGGTACCTGAAGCGCAATACCGTCCTTTATCTAATACCGCTTATGCCGGTGCTAGAGGCCGCGTGGTCATGTCATCCAAGTTGCCACATGAACAGGTACAATAAAAGCGTACCTGAGATACAACACATATCACGAACCATTAGATTCTTGGTAGGGGCTTTAGAATAGGTCAACGAGAAGACTATACTCTGAAGTCATGTGGCTCTGTCAGTATGTCGGCACCTCTTCCCACTTCCCTTATATGCGTTGTAATTCTTATATTACTAATGGGTCTAAGTTACATGTACTTGCAGAAAGATTTTCAAGACCACTCAAACTAAACAGCGTCAGTACAATTTTCAAGGCGAATTAAATAGTATTTTCACCAATTTGCATTCAAAACATCTGCATAAATTCAAAATTACAACACATATAAGGGAAGTGGGAAGAGGTGCCGACATACTGACAGCGCCACATGACTTAACAGTATAGTCTTCCGGTTAACCTATTCTAAAGCACATACTAAGAATCTAACGATTCGTGATATGTGTTGTATCTCAGGTACGCTTTTATTGTACCTGTTCATGTGGCAACTTGGATGATATGACCACACGGCCCCTAGCATCGGCATAAGCGGTATTAGATACAAATCTAGAGAGCTATGATGGAAATGCTCTGACAACTCATATATTGGTAATTGGTGATCTGTACGCCATCAGATTCCATGAAAGCTTTCTCAATTTGATTATTGCAAGATTTAGACCATGTCACACATGCCTCAGCTTAAACATTAGAATTCAACGTAACTAACTAATTGGTGTTTGCATGGCCCTACCCTAATCTTATGCAGCATACGTGTTTAATCAGGGGTACTATTTTAAACCTCATAATTCAGCACTGGCCAAGCAGATTGAACTGGCAAAAATGGATTTTCTGGAAGTATATGAACCAGGCATTTCAGACCTTTCCTCGCAATGGGGTGCAGACAGAACCGTTTTTGGGCCCTTCTGAGAATTGGCTGCTAGACATAAAGTTGTCTTTTTACATCCGGAGTGTAAAAAAAAACGACTTTAGTACATTGATTTATCTTACACCACTCTCCCAGTATAAATTAACAGTACTTTTCAATACGTTGAAAGCATCGAATGACAAGACCTTCGATCCCAATACGAACAAGAGCCTTATATGGGCTTCAATATACGCCCGTGCACACCCTTGACTGCAGAAACCAAAACTTGAGAGACAAATTTTGAGTCTAGCTATGATCCTTAAAAAAATATCGTACGAAAAATCACCAGTTGCATATGTACAATAGTTTGAATTTAGCGATCATCTCTCGAGATATTGCAGTAACTAGAATTTGACCTTGATAAAATACGTCGTCAGTCAAATTTGAACGGTTTCTCGTCGATCGTCAGTTGCATATGTAGTATGAATTTGGAGAATCTAGATGTTATGCCTCGAAAGATATCAACAGTACCAGAATTTGACCTTGATAAAACAAGTCAAGATCAGTCATCTTCGATGGCATCAATTGTAAATGTCATATTAATTTGGAAAGCCTGACAGCAATCCTTCATGACATTTTCTGTTAACAAGCGAGATGGCCAGACGGATTGGCGGACAACGCAGACAATACCATTTGGCCAAAATTGACCGAGGGATAGAAATCAATAGGCTTCTTTACATCTAGTTGTTTTACGACAATAGTGACCTTGACCTCTGACCTCAAACATAAACAGGGTTCCTCTCGTCCGATTGGTAAGGGTCTGGAGCTGATTTCACGAAAACTAACTCGAGACAGGTTTTGCACTTGAATCACCAGGAGGACGTCAAGATTTCCTTTTGCTTTCCATGAAAATTCATTTGAACCTGAAATCGCACTCGGGTTCAAGTGTAGTCGGACTTCCTTTAAAGGTGAAATGAAAAGCTTTCCAATGTTCTGTTAAAATGTCATAAAACAAGAAGTTCTATAGTTGTTACAAATATGTGTGGTAATAGTTCTATGGGTTATTGTTTTATTTTGGGTATATGAGAAGTCAAAACTTATACCACCAGAAAACGAGAGCCAGAACGTCATCGCTTGCCTCCCGTTGTTTTTGGAACGTCATGACGTTATAGTGGACCTCGTTCATTCATCCGACGTAGCATGACGTCACATTTAAATAAAACTTGAATGAAGGAGACCACTATAACGTCATAACGTTCTACAAACCAAGAGAGACAAGCGATGCAAGTTTTCAAGACGGATTTATAACAGGATAACTTAAATATTGTTATTAGTACAATTTTGCAAAATATATTTGCCCCCAAAACGTATAAAAGTTGTCACATAAGACAAGATGTATATAAGCAACATTTTAGATAAAATTAAAAGCTATGCAGTTCACCTTTAAAAACCGCACTTGAAATGAAAACGTGCTTGAAATGACCAATATGAAGGGAGACAATTTCAGACAATTAACGATTTGTCGTGTGCCCATGTACAGACCTCTCAAGTTATACTTTTGCCAAGGCGTGAGATTTGAGTATATCCGCCCCGGGGATACGAGCCCCGCAAAAATGAGAATTTCTAGGCGTCATTTCATACAATTTTTCGCATTTTTGTTCCTTATAACAGCCTACCATTATACATTTCACCCTTCACGGAGGCTATAATAATGGATACTTTACAACCAAGTCTAGGAAAATTTTGAAATTACTGACTCCTTTTTCTGCAAACTGGAGCAATTTTTGAAGGATTCTTGGTTATTCTAGAAACAATTTCATGAAAATGCCAAGATGTGTGAGATTTTGATATAGCTGCGTGAGAGCGTGAGACAGATGTCAAATGCGTGAGTCTCACGCCGAATGCGTGAGGGTTGATAGGTCTGCATGTATCATAATGCGCGACGTATAGGCATCCTTCTTCATCTCATAGATCCCAGAATAGCACAGAAATATTTATTTAACATCCCCAATTCTATCTATAAACATCCTGTGCATCAGTATTTTGTGTGCACACACACACGATTCTCGGGGTGGTAGTGGGTGGGGGGCACTATTATTACCAAACCACACGAAAGAGTTACAAAATGGACACTGCAAACATCACTTGGGCAATTGCGGTCAAAAACGTTTAGTGAAACACAACTTGAGAATTTCTTGAAGGGCATTAGGACAAGTGCGAAAATCGTCCTTGAAAGAGTAAAGTCAAGTGACGTTTCGTGAAATCGGCCCCTGAAACTGGAGATATCGGCACAGCTTACACAGTTAACAGACGGACAGAAATCGTGATCGCAATGTACAACCTCGTCTATCGACGGGCGTATTCTAATCAGAGTTGTCTGGCCTGTAGGATACAGTAGATCAACATTTTCAAATGAATTAAGAACTTAACAATTTATAAATATTTAGAATATTTGATATTTTTCTAATTTTTCCCCATTTTCGTGACGTTCTTATTCCGATAGTAAATTAATTCCAACTGAGTGAGTGGGTGGTTGAATAGGATTTAACGTCGATTTCATCATTATTTCAGTCATATCGCGACGACGGAAGAAATCTTTGAAGCAGCATGGAACCAGATACCCTCCACCCACCCTATAAAACGCGGAGGACAGCACGCTAGACATCACATATCAAGTTGCTGTTGTTTCTCAGCAAAATGCATTGAAGCAACAGGAACCCGTGCCCACCGGACACCCACCAACCACCCGAGTAATTCCAACTGATTTCAAGACGAACAGAGCCCGCCTTACGCATTCCAGAGTTCTAAAATTTTCTCGCAACCTGATCTGAGAAAAATGTACAATGCACCAAAAATCTAAAATACCAAAAGCTTTAGTGAATTGATGGGAAACCCCTATAATTTGGCAAATACCTAAAATAATGAAGGTGGGAACGAGAATAGATCACAGGGTTCGCGATGACTCGGGTCTCAGTGATAGCACCAGTGATACAATCTAAGTCAAATTAAAGACATATCACAAGTCATCTGAAGAACAATTGACTAATAATGGATCTAGAACAGTAGATAACAAATAGAAAGTTCCAAGTCAGTGGATTGAGTGGAGCAAGTAAATGTTGAGCGAATGTGAAGGTCAATATTTGGTGGAATTAGATCAGAAAAGCTAGCAAAAATATTACGATTTGAAAACGTTGATATTAGTAACCACTGACTAATAATGGACCTAGAACCGTAAACAGCAATACGAAGTTGTGACTGAAAGTATATTCATGCATACTCAACTACATGTAGCAGACTGCTGCAGTCTATTCGATGTTAGAAGAATATGGTCTTCAGGCTACATTTTGCCTCATGGAAAAAATGAAATATAGCCGCTAAGATCCCGTATGATCGTACAGTATTTTCCACAATTGTTTAAATATTTGCAATGATTCAATTAATTGCTCATGAATTCAGATATGTTCTTCATCGAGTTTTGGGCAAATTATACCTTCAAGAGTACTGACAGTTTTTCGTACAACAGCTGTACATGTATTATTTCACAGCGATGCTTGCATATGTTAGAGGACAAACGCCATTGTGGAGACCTTTAAACACACAATTCCACATAGAATATGGGAATATTGCCCTGCTGCAATGTACAAGAGATAGTAAGAGCATTCTTTTTGCAGAATCGCTCTATTGTCAAGTGGAACATTGTTTCCAGACGAAGATTTCATATCCATGAAGCTACAACAGGTATGATATCACTTCATTTCCATTCCAGTCTGCCATTACAGTCTGTTGCATCCTTGAGGTGTCTCGACCTCATGACCTTCGTGATAACAACCAAGTGTACTATCCACTTTGGCTACAGAAACTCTCTACCAGTATGTGCGCGTTAAAATTCCATTTATACTTCGCGCATACACTTGTCATTTGGCTTGTGCTTGATAGTTGGGGCTTCACCTTGATAGTTGGGGCTTCACCACCCTACATACCACTCTTCAGTATGAGAGAGTTGAGTACGAGAGAGTTGAGTACGAGGTAACGGTCGTGTGTGAAAGGTCCAACGTTTTTTGTACTTGAATTACGTCTGTTCTAGAAGTTTCTTAGTTCATTTCGGTATGCTTTCATACCTGTCCATTATGGTTCACCATCTTGTCTAGATATTAAGCTCCTGGATGACTGATTCTTCACTAGGTTCCATGACATCTAAAGTAAAGCCATGCAATCCTGATAACTACTCAGAGTGGATACACTGGCACAGCTCTTTACCTTTGAGTCGATGTGCAGGTAATTTAATAGGAAGAGCTAAGGTATAGCATGAATAAGGCGATGGAATGTGACGTCGAACATGCTGCTGGGCACTGTTCGAAGACATTTCGATGCCAATCTCCCATAAAGTGATTGCATGCCAGCGCTCGACAAGTCGCTTCTCGACCATCACCCACAGAGATTCTTCTGAAGCTGAGACCCCATTCAAGCGCCGGAACTTTCCCCAGGATTTCGCATGCAATGATGGCATCTTGAAGTTGCCTTCAATAGTTATATCTTCAGAGCAATTCTCCCAGGAGGCATCTTCCTTCTTCGGGTCCAGTCTGTAAAGAAATGTTGTCTTGTGAGCTAGATAGAGCCATCCGTCCTGTTCGAACAGTGTCCAATGATACGGTTCCATCAAGTACTCTTCTGGGATAGGCAGAAACTCCATGTTTTCTTTGACGATGTCGAATTTTGCCAGACAAGTTGCCCTACAATGAACCGACTGCATACGGCCAATCAGGAGGATAAACACGTACCGGTCATCTCGGACACAATGGTAAGCTGTTGTCAGAATGAAGCCAAACAGAGCAGGGGGAATCTGAAATGGAATCTTCGCGATCCAAGTTGTCTGTGACATCTCACAGGATTGATTGGAGGATCTTGCCAGTTGTAGCATTCCAAGTTGCACAACCTCACTTTGCTGGCGTGCAACAGCAACATACAGAAACTCCTTTATTGCAATAGGTTGAACAATTCGGTTGTAAGACCCTCCGGAAGCGGAATGGCCAATGTCCAGACTGTCACTTGCCAACTCCAAGGGAGGCAGGGTGCTCCACTCAAATGTCTCCAGGTCACATCTCAGATTGAAATCTCCCTTGTCACTGATGGCATATAGGCTTCCATCACCAACTTCCATAGCACAGCTGTCAAAGAACCATGTCAGCTTTTCTCCAGATAGATCTGGCGGACTTGGTATTTGACCCATTTCATACCAACTTCTTATTTCAGGGACATAGACAGATACGTGAAATAAAGGCAAAGGTCCATCCTGCTCCTGCCTGCTTAGATTTTGGTAGTACATATACAAATGAAACCTCTGCTCCAAAATGTCTGGAGTCGGAGCTATCACCAAAATGCCATCCAATGATTTATCTGGGTTTGTGTCGAAAAGAAGAAGGTCTGAATTCGCGGACTTGCTGGAGAATGGCCTCTCTGGATGTAAATGTATGCCTGTTTGGTTGGACTCACTAGTATTTGTATCTTCCAGCATCGAGTCAGAGGCATTGGGCTCATCCTCAGCATCTGTCAGGAAGTCCATGGACAGTGTACAAAATCTCTCACTAATGTCCTGTTTGATTCCGTATTCCTCGGCCAAGAGACTGGGATTCCTCAAAAATATCTTAACAACAGGGCTTGTGGCTGAAAGGGGAAGAAGAGACAGAACTGAATGCAGGTCTATTTTGTCACAACCTTCTGTGAACCAGTGAAGTAACAACACCAGAATTTGTATGGGGGTACAGTACTTGTGAAAGCCCTGCTGGAACAGCATTGTCAACTCCCTTGCTGAGAGTTTAGTCATCTCTGGCAGGTAAATGTAGAAGTCATGAAAATGGTTCTCCACCATGTTTCTGTAGATTCTCACTTGTTTATCAGGGAGATACCTGTCAGCCGCGAACCAAAACTGAAGGCCATTTCTCAGGCAAAGTCTACTTTTCAAACATTCAATACATTGCTTCTTGGCATCATCGAAAAGAAGAATGGAACAGGTTTCCAGCAGGTCACATATGTCATCACTTTTCTTGATCTCCAAATTCCCATGGTACATCGATGTTATAACTCTGTCCAGGACATCAGCATTGCGGAATGTCTCTGTCAAGTCGATGAGTTCTGATCCACTTTCCACATAGGTTCCACAAAACATAGCAGAGAAGTAATCAGAACATGCCGATAAAACACCCCTGTGAGCATTGATAGTTCTAGTGCCAACTTTGATAGCTATGTCACAAAGGGCTCCATCTTCACGTTGTTTCTCAAGATTGAAGAGCAAAGCTTCACAATGGCCATTTGCAAGTGGATAGCAGACCCCATACTCCATGACAATCTCCTGGTACTGAAACTATCTTCTGTAACTGAAAAAAAAGAAGAAAAAAAAGTTTGATTAGCAAAAAAACATCACAATTTCTTGGTTCAGGCATGCACTACATGTACATATACCCAGGCCCTTCTGACAGGGCAGATAAGCCGAGGCCCTGTAAATACTTTCAAAGGGCATATCCATGATCACTCTGGTTAAAAATTACCATAAATATGGTTTCGAAATGAAATCTGTCCTGTTCAGGATAAATCTATATATAGATATTTGATTGTTCTCAGATTGATTTTTTTTGCATTTACGTCAATAGCAGCATCTAAGCATGTGAAATATGACTTACTCTATCCATGCTTGTTGGCACATCTATACTGTTAGGAGAGCCGGCCTGAAATGTCCGTATGTATGTTTGTCACAGATAGCATATGTTGACACCCTTGCAAGTGGTTTAGAGCCACCAATCTTGGTACACATATACTATGACACAATACCTAAATGAGTTTACGTTAGTTCCGCGATCTATGGATTTGGGGAGAATGAATAACTGCCATCTGAATAATCAACTGGGCTGGTAGACACCCTTGCAAGAGGTTCAGAGCCACCAAACTTGGTACACATAAATCACCAGACTATACCTATATGATGGTACCATTAGTTTCATGATCCACCGCTAGAGGACAAATAGGTAACTGGCATCTGAATAATCAACTGGACTGGTAGACACCCTTGCATGTGGTTTAGAGCTACCAAACTTGGTACACATGTACTACGAGACTATACCTACATCACAAAACTATTAATTCCGTGACCCAATGCTTGGAGGTGAATAGGTAACTGGCATCTGAATAATTAACTGGGCTGCCTGGTAGTCACCAAACATTGGTGCAGAAACTTAAAAAACAGGGCTATTCCACCAAGCGCCTACACTCAAAGTTTCTCAAATTTGGCGATACATATCGCATGCTGATAGCAAAATACGAACGTAGCGTGCAAGATCTATGGCGCTACGTTTCATAACTTCTAATTCCGCTTAACCCGGGGCTAGGGGCCTCATATGAACAGTCACAATCAAAGGGTGACTGAGATACATCATGTTTTAGATGACGACTCTATAACGCATATTATGGATTAAGAATACTGATCAGCGATACGGATTTGGTATTTTTGGTATCATTGGAAACTGTTGACCGCTTCTCTGTTGCAGGAAACAAGCCTATGTTTATGTATACTATGATTGTCTTTTTGAATTTGGTGCTAATACTTTTATATGGAAAATGGAATAGGTCTTTGGATTATGGACGCGGATATTCTCTAATGGACGACGGCTGGATTATGAATGACGGACTAGACGCTTGTAATTGGAAGTGGTTTAGAGACACCTTAGTACACATATACTACGAGACAATTACCAACATGATGGTACTCTTCATTCTCTGATCCACCGATAGGGGGTGAATAGGTAACTGACATCTGAATAAGTGACTGGGCTAGTAGACACCCAAGTTGCAAGTAGTTTAGAGCTACCGAGCTTAGTACACATGTACTATGAGGCAATACCTACATGATTGATGGTACCGTTAGTTCAATGATCCACCAATAGGGGGCGAGTAGGTAACAAGCATCTGAATAACTGAGCTGGTACACCCTTGCAAGTGGTTTAGAGCCACCAAACTTGGTACTATGACAAAATATCTACATGCTAGTACCATTAGTTCCACGATGATTTTATTTCCTGCTGTCAAAACCTCATGATTTCCGATTCATACTTCAATGCGAAAATTATGCTAATGTAATGCAATATTCTTTTACAGCAATTGTTCTTTGTGAATTCCATTTGGGAAATCTTTTGCGTATCAAGTCATCAAACAGCCCTGGTGTTTCTTAATATTCTTCACTGTACGTAAATAAAGCAACATGCATACATGTACATGTATTCCATTGTCTTCTTTATTACACACCAACTGCTACTATGAACTCTTTCCACCCACAAAGTTTATAATTCATCAATATTGATCTTCCGCCAATTTTTACCTTTACCGTGTCCGACACTGTAACCTACTTGATAACTATTGAAGACACTTCTTCAATGATAATTTTCCATGGGCAAGTATGCTAGTGTTGCTAAAACAACCTGTGTCTTAGACACTGCAAAAGAAAAATAATAAATAGAATTTTCGAGTGGAGGCAAATTGGAGGCGGGGAGTGATTATAACAAACTGTTAAGTTGAATGAGCCTAATCAGCCCCATGAATCAGCCTGGTGCCATTTTCAGAGTGCAAGACCATTACCAAACCATATGAAATTCAAACCAGTCAAAACTCAAACCTCGCTGCGGATTGGATCTGCAGTATGAGTATACCGTTCAAGTAAAGAAATAGCACAGATTTATATACATATTTACTTGCCATGTAGGAAAACATGGCAACATGAGAAGTTTCGCAGAGATGTAGGCCTACACAATCATCTAAGCTTATAAATACATCCTTTTCCCGACATATTGTGGAAGGACCTGGCAGACAAGAAGCCAGTTCACTTGAAGTGTGTAGCCTTAGATCAGAATAACTATAACCCGGAATGCGTTGTAACACTGTCTCCCTTCTCGTAACACATGATGTGACGCAGATGTACAGTGAACTTGCATGTGTCGCGTTTGCGCAGATTCAAAACAAAAAATCGAATGATGCATCACATGAGATGCAATGATGCTGGAATTCAACTACTCAGCCTATAAAATGTATAGTCTTACACGTGATCCTCCACA
This sequence comes from Hanleya hanleyi, assembly GCA_036873755.1. Taxonomy (NCBI): domain Eukaryota; kingdom Metazoa; phylum Mollusca; class Polyplacophora; order Lepidopleurida; family Hanleyidae; genus Hanleya; species Hanleya hanleyi. Next base: position 22,230 of record JAVTVY010049278.1, read on the forward strand.
TGTCGACTCTGCATCTCATCAACAAAGTGCAAGAGTCTAGTGATGTAGCCGGTTTGATGAATAGCAGTGCTGTGGAGCTATTCTAATCTAATGTTACACATTAGCTGATGCTGATTTCAGCTGATTTGCTTCATCTGCACTAGTCCAGGTAATACCTAAATCCTTGCAGAGGGTTTACCTGGACCTTTTGGTAATTCGGATGAGTTCTCGAGTCATTGCGTGACGTCTATTACACAATCTCATACATTTCATCCCTAGTGCAGTTGTTTTGAATTAGCGCATCGGTATCTGAAGCCTGCGGTGTTCACTTTGACACCCAATGTCGATTTCAAAGGTAGTCTGGCTGGCGATGAAATTCAAACCAGTCAAAACTCAAACCTTGCTGCGGATTGGCCTGATCAGCTGCTTCAGTGCGTTTAATGACTGGTTTGGCTTGGTGAAAACCCCTCGAGCTATTTATATCCAGAACTGCCATCGGTAACTAACCAAGCCAGTGTATTGATCGTAACCTACCGATTGATACACTGGCGCGCGAGGATGACTTGATTCTGATCAGACTTTAATGTGATTGATTTTTGTTTTTAAACAACTCTGGAAACGAGTGACCGTAGAGACCAATTTATTTCTGACATCATTGGTGGCAAATAATTTGTTCCACATGTAACACCAGCCTAGACCAGATCATATAGGCCAGCACAGCGCATTTTCATACTTTATGTACTTAAATGAAGGATTGGTATACTTCTAAAGTTGTCTTACTTCCGGTATCTTTTTGGAATGAACTTATAAGCAAAGGAATCTGGCAGCACAATGAAAACGAAAATCATCTGTGTGGTGGAACTGTCATGTGATTTGATTGTTATAGGCTTTCCCTCACTTAGATGAGGAAAACTACCGACTTATATGTGATATCATCTGACCAGCCTAACTGGTTAAACGGTTAATTCTAAACTAATGGCCCTCACAGACTGATGAGTTAATTAATTACAAAGTTCAGCGAAGCAAAAGTAAAATCTATTTTTCAGAAAAGCCCATATACCTTAGGTGGGGGCGGGGGGCGATTTTTTAAAGGGCGATTAATTTGGATTGACCGAAAGTGGCACAACCTAATTGGGAGGTTTTCACTGGGTTACCTGATTTTGCACGCTCAATATTTAACATTTGCACAAATCCAGGAACTAAACGCACTGCACATGCAATGTTCCTTGATCCTTGATCAATGTCATTTTCTTCTGGCAAAGACAGACAGGGCATAGGGCCTGCGCGCTTTTCAGCAATTTTCGAAATACTCTGTAACAACAACAGTTTACACTCAGTTCATAACACCTAAGATCGCCGGTCAATAGTTTGTCAAACACTTACGTATACTTACATTAGGGAAACATCAGTATTTCTAGTATACTACCCGTATATTTGTAGGTACCGTACAATGGAATGCAGAAAAACATAGATGTTTCAGAATAATATGTTACGTTCACGCAACGACTACGATTCTCGCCACAACATTTTTTTCTGTGCGCGGGTGTTTTTGATTTCCGGATTCTGATCCGGAGCCGTTTATCCTACTAAAACACGGAAACCGGATTCACCCGGAACCGGATAGACACACTGAAACCCGGAGCCGGATTCTACTGGCCGAGAGTAAGTTGAAAAAAAGAAGAAAAAAAACCCAAAACATTTTACTAAACGGTAAGTAATCTCTCTTTCGGCAGGTGGATCTCTATTATACCAATAACACGATATAGCTAAATGTATATATATAATATCCTTTGTTATGTATACTTCATTGTTCAAATTTAAATTCAATTGTTGGCAATGTTATGTTATTCGTTGTACTCTGCTCAGCATTGAGTATCTCGTACAATGTCCAGAAAGTAAACCACGGTCCATCTCGTGTACTCGCAAGGTCACATACAGATAAATGGTCTAAAAATGAATATGTTTAAATGTAACGGCAAGATAAAATACATCAAAACGAAAGTTCTATCTCGATTGGGTTATGATTATGTAGTCATGACATGAAATTGAGATCCGTAGCATGTGCTATTTCGTCAAAAAAGGGTCTAAATCGAGTCATTAAAACACATTTGAGACACAACA